>BPTQ01000007.1:273049495-273073736 GCA_019973895.1 Chrysanthemum seticuspe
TGAAACTTAAAGACGGCGTTTCTTAATGGAGATCTTAAAGAAGTCGTTCTACGTCATCCAACCTGAAGGCTTTTTGAATCCAGAGCATCCTACTCATGTTTATCGTTTAAAGAAGGCTCTTTACGGTTTAAAGCAAGCTCCAAGGGCATGGTATGATACGCTATCAAAGTTTCTTCTATCTACTGGATTCAGCAAAGGAGCAGTTGATCCTACATTGTTCACCAGGAAGTCAGGCAAACATTTAATTCACGTTCAAATTTATGTTGATGATATCATCTTTGCCTCGACTGACCCCAATGAGTGTGACCGTTTTTCAAATGAAATGGGTTCTAAATTTCAAATGTCAATGATGGGACAAATGTCATTTTTCTTGGGATTACAAATTTCACAAAGTCCCGGAGGCATTTTTATAAATCAATCTAAATATGCAAATGAGATTTCAAAGAAATTTGGATTTAATTCTAGTGACCCTGTTGACACTCCCTTGATTGAACGTACTAGACTAGATGAGGACCACTCAGGGATCATGATAGACCAAACGTAATATCGTAGTATGATTGGATCCCTGATGTACCTCACATCCATTAGACCAGACATCTTGTTCGTTGTTTGCATGTGTGCTAGATACCAGGCTAAGCCTACTAAAAAGCACCTTGAAGCGGTTAAACGGGTCTTTCGGTATCTCCAAGGAACCATCAATATGGGACTATGGTACCCGAAGGACACCGGTATGTCACTAACAGCCTATGCAGATGCCGATCATGCAGGATGTCAAGATACTCGTCGAAGTACGTCTGGAGGTGCTCAGTTTTTGGGTGATAAGCTTGTGAGCTGGTATTCAAAGAAGCAAATGAGTACTTCTATTTCCTCTAAAGAGGCTGAATACATAGCCATGTCATCTTGTTGTGCTCAAATCCTATGGATGAGATCCCAATTATCTGACTATGGCTTTGAATTCAACAAAATCCCTCTGTACTGTGATAATAAAAGTGCTATTGCTCTCTCATGCAACAACGTACAACACTCAAGAGAAAAACACATCGACATTCGACATCATTTCATCAGGGAGCAAGTTGAAAACGGTGTGGTGGAACTTTACTTTGTGAGGTCTGAATACCAGTTAGCAGACATCTTCACCAAAGCTCTTCCTAGAGAACGTTTTGAGTTTATCCTTCCACGTCTTGGTCTAAAGAGTTTACAACCAGAAACACTGAAGCGTCTTCAAGAGGAAGACGAGGAGTAAAGGTCTTTATTCATCTATCTCTTGTATATATTTATTCAAAAAAAATTTTGAAAAATCTTGAAAAATTCCAAAAAATGTTGCTATTTTGTCATGTTTTTCCTTATTCGATATCATCTACGGACTTTGTGTTGACATTCAAAGAATGTCACGGGTTTTTAGATGTTCTTCGAATGCACATAGTTTTTGTTAAAAAAAATGAGGCGGAGAAAAATGGTGGTTTATTGTCAATTCAGGCAGTAACCCGTTTTAAATGTAAAGAACAGAGCCATGTTTTATTTCATGTTTCAAATCTCATGCTCTGTTTCTTATAATAAATGTTTGTTATCAAAAAGACAAATGTTCCTCTTTCCAAATATTTTTCCGTCTAATGATTCTTTTGAAAAATATTCGTCATCTAATGAAAACGCAATTGTTTTGAAAACACTCCAGACACTATTTTTGAAAATCATCAGAGCTTTCAGATGTCAAAATCTCATTCCTTCAATCAACAACTTTCGTCATTGATTGAGGGGGAGAATGATTTTTCAATTAAATCAAAGTGTAGTTTTCATTCAATTGGCACGTACATGAGCAAGGTCTACTCTAAATGTTTTACAATAAGTTTATACAATTGGTACAAGACCTTGATTATTAAAATGTTTTCTAAAAAGATACTCAAGCATGTTTAATCTTTGGAGTCTTATGTTTCAACCTTGATCCTTATCGGCTAAATGTTATCATAAGAAAGTCACAGTTCTCCTCAAAAGCTTTCAAAATCAATTTAAATCAACAAGAGATCTCAAATCTCAAATGTTTTGAAAATTGTGATCGGGGGAGAATTTGTGATTTAAATTGGATTTAAACTGATAATTTGATAAATGGGTTCATAAGTGTTTAGCAAGTTTTCCTCCCCGCATGTGACAAACGATTTCAAATTTTCCATGCACATGTTGAGGGGGAGCATCTATCTTAAACCACAAGATTTGAAACGTGATCTATTTATCCCAAAGTGCAGCCTTTCCCTCTAGTATGTGCAAAACTCTTTCAAAACCTCGAGGCATATATTGAGGGGGAGCAAAAATTTTGAAAACCTCATCCTTCCCCAAAATGCTTTATCTACTTGATTTGATTAGGGAAGTGATGTTGATATCTTTTAGAAAATAGAAATCAAATAAGTAAATTCTTCCTCTTGCCTCCGTGTGCCAAAAGATTTCAAATACATGAAGCACATGTTGAGGGGGAGCTCTTGTTCTAATAATATCAAAAACAATTCAGGTACAAAAATGCTTTGATAATATATATCAAGTATCTGGATTGATTTTCAAATGGTTTTCAATTGTTTCCAATGGCATATGAACAATACCAAATAGACCGACCAACTTTACTTTATGTATGGTGACATAAGGATGATAAGGTTAGGTATTTGTTCCCATGATCCGCCAGAACCGGAGGGATCTACCCAGGGACAATCCACTAGTTAGAGTAGAAGTCCTTAGGTATATTGAAAAAAGGAGAAAAATGAGATATGGGAAGAGTGCGGACTGAGACTGAGCTAGTACTGGAATAAACCCAACAAGGTTCTAGTTATGAAGTCTCGGTAAGCACTGAAGGGGTTGAAGAATGAAAAAGAATTGAAGGTAAAAAGGGTGAAAAGAAATAGCCCTCCAATGATTCAACTGTAGGGTAGAAACCGGGTTCAATTCATATGCTACTGATGGTTACCAAGGTAACATCAGTATTGAAAACAAGACGTCATGGACCCAGTGACGCACTACACTTCAACTTCCCAAACCACTCAAGTTCCTCTTAAAAGGACTTGTTTCATTCTCACATGGAACCGACATTATCTATCGACTTTCTCTTAGAGACTGTTGATATTGAAGAAGGAGACCCTCTCCCTAGTCTCCAAAATAGGATCCAAATATGCACAAATTGAGTCTAGAGCCACTAGGTCATCAATAAATCTCATTAGGACACTTTCAATGAAGACTCTCTGTTTCACACAATGTGGAAAGAGAGATTATATCTTGAGTCCTACGCAGTATCCTTGTGGTATTGCCAGAACATCCGAGTGTTATGTAAACATATTCACAATGAAGATGGAAAGCCTTCTGGAGCCAATATCAAACAAGCTCCTGGTAGGTGGCATGTGAGATCTATTCAATAGATCAACCATGTGACAACTGAACAGAAACAATGGGGCGATTCAATCTTTTGAATCAATCCTGGTTCAGGTTATGGATTGACGGATACCTTTGAAAAACCAGTCGTTGTGCTTAAAAAACTCTTTTCTGTAGCACATCGACTGTGTACTAATTTCTCAAAATAAAAGATGTTTATGATTGATAATTGATTTTCATTAAAACCTTCGTTGTATTGCAAAAACAATTTCTATTGAGCGATACACGATTTTTTTTCAAATCTCTTTTCATCAATCAGTGAATCTCAATTCCTGGTTCACTCACTCCGTGTTGTCTTCTTTGAGACGTTCCGGTTTGAGAACAGCTAGAGCAGCTGCGAAACCCTGTCAAGGAAATTCTTCAGAATTTTACCTGATCACAGGCAGTACATGCACTGATCAACGGGGAACCATGGTCCGTGTACCTCAATTCAACGAAAGTGATCAAATACACTTTCGTGCACTTTATTGCTAACTGTTGTATGCAGGTACACCCGACGTTTGCAGCTGATCAGAATGATGCGGTCAATCCATAGCCGCATGCTCACACTACACATTCATCTCTAAAGATATCATGATAAGTGCATCAATGACTCTGATATTTTCACTCCATGCTTCTGCTACGCTGCTGCCAATATCATGAATCAACGAAAGCTTCCGCTACTCTGATGAGAATAAATCATTATCCAGAATGTGAGCATGTCGGTCCAAATGTCACAACATCACATAATACCAACACCACAAAGGTAGAGTCAAAGATTTATGTTAGCTGATGATCTCAATGCTGGCTCAAAACTCATCATCACGTGGATCAGTTAAAGACCTCCACTTGAATTATCCAAACATGCATAACATGAAGAATCAAAGACTATGAGCTACTGAGCTAAGGACTTAATCAAGATTCCTAGAACAATCTAATGTAATATCTGCTTGTATTCATTGTAAATTGAGGTGACCTCCCTTAGGGAGAGATTGTTAGGAATTAGAAAATTCAGTCGTTAAAGAGTCGGTCACCTCAAGTATATGTATTTGTTAGAAAGATCATAGTCATAGTCAAGTTATATTATTAAGTAGTTTGTTATGTAACACCGTGGAGGACGGACGGGTCTTTACCCACTGTATGCCTGATCCATAGCCCGTAGGTGGCGTTTGTTTGTAAGAAACTATAAATACCCTCTACCTCCCAAGGTAGAGGGTTGGAGCTTCAATACCATTTTTTTTTGTTTCACATAGTTCCCAACTCTCTTCCCTTTCTCTCTCTAAAACTTTCTCTCTCTAAACTACTTGAACGCCCCATAGTGATTATGGTTTAGTGTGTTTGTGAAATCTTATATCTTACAATACATTTAACAAGGACGTGACAATTCGACAATATAATAGTTTAACTAGGGAGTTATGAAATTCTAAGTAAATACGTTTTTCCTTTTATAAGAAGTTCACCGATTTACTTTTCCTTGCAATTAGTTTAGTTTAATTTAAATAGAAGTTAAAAACCAAACTCTTCCAAACTCGATATTTTACTTGCTTTCAAATAAATATAAAATACCAAAAATAATCTCCTCTTAACCCTTAGACTTATGTCGATATACACTTCGAGCTTACCTCACTATTCCCCTAGAGAACGATCAATTCCTCTTGTCTTGCCTATACTACACTACAATGGTTAGGTACTCTGCTTAGGAGGATTGTAAAACTTATTCGGGTTTTGCAATATCCGCATCATGGATACATGGTGGAAAAGGTTGTGAGAGGTTTTGGGGTATGTATGCTTGATGATTCACCCTGAGTGAACTGGGCTTTATTTCTTCTGGCAATTCTCATTACTACTAAAGAAATTCAAGTGCATATAGTGCTCAAAGTTCATGTGATCAGTTCCTTTGCATAATTTGCTATGAAGAACCATATATCAATCATCTGAGAGATGGTTGGTGTACCTACAGAGTTCACATGGCTTGCATTTCTTTGGTTTTGGTTTAACTGGTTTGGATGAATCATTTGGCATTTTTGGAGGAGTGGTTTTGATATTGTTTGAAAGATGTGTGAGTGAGCAAATCTACTATTTATAAGCTGAATTTCCTTACCAAAGTAGATAGACGAATTCTAGATTTAGTTTCAGTAGATTTTCACTTTCTAGTAGGAACCGGAGGTGTTTGAGAAATGTCTATCTCATCAATGATGTTGCCTTTAGGAACTAAAAGTTTATTTGTAACATCAATGATGACATTTCTTGATTTGACAGACTTTCTTAGTATGATAGGTTTTAAAATGGATTTGGTTTTATATTAGACATTGGTTCAGCTCCCTGAAGTTTGTTCAGAGATGGAAATGGGATTATATCCATAGAGTTTGATTCATTTGGTGTATTAGACTTAGTCACTGGTTCAGTGACATTGGATTCAAGTGTTTGAGTTTCAAAAGCTAGAATCCTACTAGTGTTCTAGTTTGGCATATTGACCATTCAGTCCTTTGAAACCAATTACTATCAACAAATTATTTGGTCATTTCATGATCATAACCATTTGATGATTTCATGAAGACTAAATCTTTAGGGTCAGTGCTTGACGAACTTTCAGCAAGCTAATCAGCCCTATAATCTTCTTCTTTTTTAGGAATCTATTCACTGATACATGACTAACTCTATATGAGCTATCGAACCAAGAGTTACTAATTAACTTTTCATCTTCAAGTTATTTCCTAAGTGCTTGATTTTCATTTAATATCTCGGTGTTAGCATGATGAAGTGTAAGGGCATTAAGTTTGGGTTGTTTAAATAATAATTCTTCCTAATAGTGATGTCAATCCATTCACCATTCTTTGCATGTTCTTTTCCTACAACAACCTTTTCATCATCAGCTAAGGCCATGAGCACCTTGACTTGAACCATTTCATTTTCATTAGATGAAACTTCTTCTTCATCCTAGTCATATACTTCAGCAATTAAACCCTAGTTTCTAGCATGAGATTATTGAGAGGGTTGAGAGGTTGATTAACTAGATTTTAAGAGTGCCAATTTGGCTTTAGCCTTTTGTACTTAACCCTATAGTCTTTCTGAACTTTTGGTTTAATTTTATTGTTCGAAAAGGTTTGCAATGAGGTGATCGGTTTTCGATGAAATATGTTTGATAAGGAGATGTATAGGATGGTTTGAAAAACGGACTTTTCCAAAATGCCCAGTTTTACCACATTTAAAACATTTATTTTAGCAGTTTGAAATTTTGAGCCACTAAACCTTGTAGGATTCTTCTTGAAGAATCTCTTGGAATTGGCTAGTAGAGCCCTTTCTGAAATTCTTCATTCAGATCATCCAAGTACTCTCTAACATGATTCGAGTTTCTAGCCTGAAATTCTTTCTTCAAACTTGAATTTTCCAAAGAGGGTGGCAATGTCAATGTCTCTAACATGATTAGAGTTTCTTAAAATTTGGCTAAAGCTTAGCTACTTCTTTGGGAGGCTATTGACAAATCCTGCATTGATATGATGTTTAGAAATAGTGACAACATCATATACTAGTTCATTCATAGGAACTTTATACATACTAAATTTTTTTGGGAATATTTCACCTTAAATTTTGTTTGAAGGTGTTATAAGAAAGTTTTAGGTCCATGAATCTATTTATTTTGACTTCATAGGGTCCCTCATTGTTTAGAATTAGATCTTCCCATGTCTGTTTGGCAGTGGGACAATTTATAATTGGTTCCATCAGATCATCAGGTAAGCATGATATGATTATACTTCTGAGGCATTGTCAAGATTGACTACCCTTCTTTCATCATTGTTCCACTGAGCTTCTGGTTTGTCAAGATCAGTAGTATTTTTATGAATATATGGACCATTGTTTAAGATATTAATGAAATAAGGTTCCATGCCAACAATGTAACAAAGAAACCTTTTCTTCCAATTTGTTTCGTCCTCTAGTTTAGGAGTAGTAGGGACATAAACACAACCCTTTGCATATAGAAGTTGAGGAACATCATTGTTTTACATGGTTAGATCTTTTTTTTTTGAACGACGATTTTATTAAGCAAACTAGCAAGATGCTAGAAAATTACAACGAAATAAAACAAGGATTTTTAAGCCACTCATTCCAACTAAATCTAACTTTAAATCTTGACTTAATCCACCAAAACGACCTAGTCACAATCTCATCAAAAATATTCGCCTTATAAGTAGACTCCTGTCCAAAAATCGTCATATTTCGCCAATTCCAAGTGTACCACCAAACAATGTAACAAATGCCTTCAAACACCTTTTTAGCTTTTGTTGGGAACCGAATAGATGTCATCCAAACGAGCCAGCCTTCGTAGGAATCAAATTCCGTATACTCCAGCTCCCACCATCTGGTAATCTTCTTCATAATATCCCGCACAAATTAACAGGAAAAGAATAAATGCCTAAATACTTTAGCCGAATTGTTACATAACGGGCATAAGATCGACTCCAGCTCCATACCTCGACAAGACATATTAAATCTGGTGGGAAAACAATCATTTTTAACCTTCCACGCATGGATATTAATCTTGATTGGCACCTCTTTCACCTATCTAGTTTTGGTATTATCTAGCGTATAAAAGTAATCATCAATAGTTCTCCTGACCGAAGCGACTGAAAACTCGCCTGCACCATCAAGATTCCAAGTCCATCTATCTTTAGTTCTGTTAAGAATGACACCCTCAATCTTCTCCTGAATCAAATCTAATTGGGATTGCGCCGCCCCTCCTCTCGGTTTTCTACGAAGAGAATGCCTTAGATTATCATGAGACAATTTCGTCGCAACCGATATCCCTTTCATTTTCTCTAACGTGTATACTCTAGGCACCAACTCTTTAAAGGACAGATCTCCACGCCAAGGAACATCCCAGAAAGCTGTATCTAAACCATTTCCCAGTTTCAGCGTAATAAAACTCATAAGGTCAATACCATGTCGCTTCAACACTTCAACTTCCTGAACAATATTAAGCCAGATCGAAGGATAAGAAGACTTAATCACCTGTCCAATCTTACCTTCTTCACCATGCAAAGCTTTGATAACACGAGCCCACAACAAAGTTTTCTGAGATATAAACCTCCACACCCACATGAACATGAGATCCCTATTAAGAGCATAAAGACTCGAGACCCCTAAACCTCCAATGTTCTTAGAAGCTAACACATTCTTCCATCGAACCCAACTTGGTTTTCTCGAATTAACCTCCGCACCATTGAAAAAACGTGCTCGAATGGATTTAAGTTTCTGCAACACCTGCATGGGGACTTTAAACATAGACATATGATAAATATGAATCGCGCCTAGCACCGATTTGATGAGCGTAAATCTGCCACCTATAGATAACGTCTTTAACTTCCATCTAGATAGCCTACCCTCCATACCCTCAATGACATCACTCCAAGACTGAATTCGTGACATGGAACCTCCAACTTTAGAACCAAGATATTTGAAGGGAGTTTTAAGCACCATACACCCAATCTTTTCTGCAGCCTGCTCCACCATATTATTATCCACGGAAATCCCCAACATCTTACTCTTGTTTATATTAATATGAAGACCCGAAGCCCTATGGAAAACATCCAAGACCCGAATAATCGTACTAATGTTAGATTGACTCTAATTTCCCATGAAGATGTCATCAACCGCATAAAATAAATGAGTTAAATGGATAGACGAACCAATCTTGATCCCTCTAAATAAATCGGCATCCACCACTCTTTGGAATGAAATATGAAGACTCTCCATGACAAAGATAAAAAAAATGAGACAAAGGATCACCCTGCTTAAGGCCTTTAAAGAACTGGAATTCTTGTGTGGGACTACCGTTAACTAGAACCGAACCCCTTGAAGATTGAAGACAGCTTCGAATCCAAAGGCACCATTTCTCACCAAAACCAAACTTCTTTAGAACATCATCAAAAAATTCCCATCTAACTGAATCATAAGCCTTTTCAAAATCAACCTTAAACACCATAGTTTGTTTTTTTCTATTCTTACACCATTGAACTACCTCGTTAAGAACAAACGGACCATCCAAAATCTGTCTATCTGCCACAAAAGCATATTGAATTTCATTAACAAGGTCGCCTAAAACTGTCACAAGACGATTAGCCAAGATCTTAGCAACAATGTTATACATACTCCCAATTAGGCTAATCAGCCTAAAATCCTTAACCATGTTTGCGTCAGGAATTTTTGGAATAGAGTAATAAAAGAAGAATTACCACCCTTTGGTATACTCCCATGAGCAAAGAACCACTGCACAGCTTTGACAGCATCACTCTCAATGAGATTCCAATATCTTCGATAAAATCCGAATGTAAATCCATCCGGCTCGGGCGCTTTGTCTACACCACAATCCCACACCACCTTTTTTACCTCCTCGTTAGACACCTCACCCTCTAAAAACTCATTTTGGTCAACCGAAATGCGATTCAAAAACTCAATATTTAGAAGAATACCTTCCTGTTTGTATTTTTCGAATCTATTTTTGAAATAGACATAGAATTCGTTCTTAACATCAGAAGGGGATTCTAACCATTTACCTTCCGCCAACACACCACGGATAAAAAGTTTGAGCAGGTTTGATTGACAAGCTTTATAAATCAAATTGCTCTGATACCACTTGTTATTCCTAATTAAGTGATGATAACTCAAGAATGAGTTAAATCACTTACCATGCAAACATATGTGATGTTTAAACATTTTAATATAAGAATACGTAAAGCAGTTTTTTTTTTTTAAATAACACAACAAAGTTTTCAACGTTTAAAATTCTTATTTGAATAAATCAAAGAAGTTGACAAATATTGTTTGTGGAATAACAATCCTAATTAAAAAATTGATAATTGAGGTGGTCTCATCTTTAACTTAAACACAAACCTAAGTTATGGTATAAGTAAGAACTTATTCTTACTCGTTGAATGATCAGCGGCCTAAGTTTTATTCGAGGAGTAAATACTCTTGAATATGTATCGCATTAATTGCAAGAGGCATTTACACCTTTGCAAACATTCTCTTTTATAGCAGAGAATTGGGGTTACAAATGCTTTTTACTTAATATATGTTGAGCATCTAATGGGTGGGTGAGATTGCATTAAATGATGACATACAAGGTAATGGGATAGTGTATTCTTTAGAAAACAGTGATTGATATTGTTATACTTTTTACCAACTCTGGAAGGTGTTGTTTACCAAGAAGACTTGCTTTATCCTGTTTTTGCAAAAGATTTTCCCCTCATTTGACCTTCTACACTTGATATTCTTTGTTCAGTATCTTTGTTAAACAATAAGATCAAATATTGTTCAATGAGCCATTGTCATCCTCACTGAACTAACTTCCTCACTGAACTAACTTGATCGTTTATGTTGGAGGCCAGAAGTGGAAGCGAGATTTCACTGGCGTGTAAGTTACTGACATAAATTGGAGGCCAGAAGTGGAAGCGAGATACCAAGGCAGAAGAGGGCACAATGGATTGGTAGTAGTAGAGAAGAAAAGGGGTAAAGGTATTTGGGGTATTTCAGTCATTTAACATTAAATTTCTGTGTGCTAATCAAAAGAGTCCGTGTAAGTATCATTGATGATACTTACACATGTTGTTTTGATAGTTACACGGATGATTAACGTTAAATGACTGAAACACCCCCAAGAGCTTTTACCAGTTTCTTTTCCCCTCTTCATTCCTCAAAATTCAACAACATCCCTTTTACTTCTACTTCCACCGCTCAACTGAGATCGTGCCACCAATTGGAAAATACATCATAAAACTGCTAATATGATATAGCAAGTCTTCTATGATCCGCTTCTAAAAAATGCAACTTAAAAATTGCAGTTTGCATTTTGAGGGCTTAAATTATTCATACTTGATACGATCCGAGTATTAAACTTATATTTTATAGATTCGTAAATCTTCATATCAAAGACAGTTTGAAATCATTAATCCCTTCGTTGTCATTATATTTAGGAAAAAAAAACTAAATTAGAAAACTGAAAATCGCAAATCATGTTCCATTACTGTGGAATAATGTTACAACGTTTCCCACTCAAAAGTTCACCAAAGCCCATAACAATTTAATTAATAAAAATGAATCCAGATAACACAACATGACATTTGCTATATCCGGTGTCACAGGTTACGATGATGATTATGACATGTAACTTGATCGATTATGTTGGAGGCCAGAAGTGGAAGCGAGATTTCACTGGCGTACAAGTTACTGACATAAAATTGGAGGCCAGAAGTGGAAGCGAGATACCAAGGCAGAAGAGGGCACAATGGATTGGTAGTAGTGGAGAAGAAAAGAGGTAAAGGTATTTGGGGTATTTCAGTCATTTAACATTAAATTTCTGTGTGCTAATCAAAAGAGTCCGTGTAAGCATCATTTCCCTACCAATTATTGTTATATTGATCTTATACTAAAGGAAACATTATATACGCACGAGTTTTGAAGTATCACAACAAAAGCATAAATTTTACTAATATCATATTAATTTTAATAACAAAACTCTGTACGCGGGGATTTTAAAATACTTTGACCTAAGGTAAATGAAATATGAACCAATTCGTTCATTTTACAACAAAATACGACTTGAATATGTTTTAAATTACTTGGTACATTGGTTGTTAAAAGAAGTTAAAGTGCATGTTACCGTATAGTGTACTAGATCTATGCGACTTTCGTAGCCAAGTGATGGGAAAGTGCTGGGAGCTAGGTTAACTTGAGACACGATATATATATGGTGCATCATCAACTAATTGCTTAAACACACGTACACACACACAAACACACCCCAACTTCAAATGATGTTTGTGACATTGTCATGTTCCTTGGCACTATGCCTTGTATACGTCTTCTATAAGTTCATCGATCAAAGAAGAAGCAAATCATGTTACATCTTGCATTACGAGTGCTTCAAGCCCTCCAATGACCGAAAACTCCCCACTGAATTTTCTGTCGATTTGATTAATAAATGCAAGAACTTGGGTATCGAAGAGCGTAGGTTTTTGCTACGAGCCTTTGTTAGCTCTGGCATCGGTGAGGAAACTTACGCCCCAAGAAATATCCTCTCGAAAGGTGATACATTAGCTACATTGAGCGATTGTCTAAGTGAAATGGACGAGTTTTCTATAGAAACCTTAGATACACTATTCAGTTTATCTGGAGTTTCTCCACAAGATATCGACATACTTGTGGTCAATGTCTCTGGGATCAGTTTAGTGCCATCACTAACGTCTCGTATCATCAACCATTACAAAATGAGAGATGATATTAAATCTTTTAACATCTCGGGAATGGGATGTAGTGCGAGTTTGATCTCTATCAATCTCGTCCAAAACATGTTCAAAATTCATAAAAACAAATTGGCTCTTGTGTTAACCTCAGAGGCAATCGCGCCAAACTGGTACAAAGGAAATGAGAGATCTATGATCCTCGCCAATTGCTTGTTTCGATGTGGGGGTTGCTCGATCCTTTTAACCAACAAACCGGCTCTACGAAAGCAGGCTATGTTTAAATTAAAGTGTCTAGTGCGAACCCATTTAGGATCAAGTGATGAAGCTCACACATGTTGCAGGCAACAAGAAGATGATCAAGGCCATATTGGTTTTTTCCTAGGGAAAAACCTACCAAAAACAGCAACACGAGGTCTCACCGAAAACTTAAGAAGTATAGCACCAAAGATATTGCCATTAAGTGCAATATTTCGTTACGTTTTGCTAGTAAATATTCAAAAACTTCGTGCCACATATTTGCATAATACGGCTAAAAAGAGAATTAATATGAACTTTAAGTCAGGTGTGGACCACTTTTGCTTGCACCCTGGTGGAAAGGCGGTGATTGAAGGGGTTAAAAGAAGTTTAGTGCTAGCTGAGGAAGATGTGGAGCCATCCAGGATGACACTACATAGATTTGGTAACACATCTGCAAGTAGCTTGTGGTATGTTTTAGGGTATATGGAGGCAAAGATGAGACTTAAGAAGGGAGATCGGGTTTTGATGATTGGGTTCGGATCAGGGTTCAAGTGTAATAGCTGTATGTGGGAGGTATTAAGAAATTTGGATGATAAGAATGTTTGGGCGGATTGTGTTGACAAATTTCCACCAAAATTACCAATTTATCCTGCTTCAAGAAACGTGACTGGTTTTTAATAATTCTTCATGTTGTCTTGTTGATCCAAGAATCTTCAATTTGGATAATGAGAAAATTTATATCCTAGCTAGTGTGGTGTGCTTTAGGTTTGTTGATGCCATCTCGATTGTAGGTTAGTTGTGGCACGTCCCTTGATTGCGCTATCCTCGTATGTATTTGTGTTGAGTTCAATAAAGTGTTCACAAATTAGAACCAGCAAGATACCCTTTTGTTAGTTTAACTGTTACGAGTATTATTTTTTCACAGTGATTACGTCCCTTGACACTTATTATATATCTACTTCAACAGTTCAACAACATGTACATTGTTTTACTTATGACACTTTGTTATCACTACAGAGTGGGTACACTTCTTGTCGATGACATTTGACATTGATATCTAAAATAGTACGACACGAAACTAGTTGCAACAACTGAGTTCTTAGTTGCATGAAAAAGATGGGTCATGGAAATTTAATGGTGAGGGGAAAAATGACATCAAACTATACATTGCTGCATGGGTTAGAAATCGAATCATATTTCTGCTAATCTTTCCTAGTGACGTACACTAACATGTTAAAGACAGGAAACTTATGGTGCGTTTAGTTTTCTATTTTTAGTTTTATAAAAAAATGAATGGGATTTAATTTTTCACAAAACATAGAAAACCTATTCATATAGCATTGTTTTCTATTTTGAATAAAAGAATGCGGATAGTGATAGTGATGATAATGAAGTTCTTGAGTATTACAATGAAACCATAATTTGATGGCATTTGACGATTATAAAAGTGGTAGTGGAGTGGGCATGAAGAGTTTATTGGAGCATTGGAAAGAGGACGCCTATGATCAAAACCCGGTGATGAGTTTGAAGAACGTGTGGCGTGTAGCAAATAAAACCGTGTACAATTCATTGCCTTCTTCATTAAATTCAGAAATGCATGTAGTTGTTTAGTAATTAAAACTAATAACACCAAGTAAATGTAAGCTTTTCAGCACATGAGCTTGGTTTAATAATCTTCAAAGGTAGCTGAAAACTGAGGTGGAGCGACAGCTATTTTAACTACGACTCGACGTGTATTTACAGGAATTTATATATCTATCTATAAATATAGAAGTACTACTTTTACGTGAAACCTTTTGAAATATTTTGGAAAAAATCAACCGCAAAAGTAAAATAAATATTTTCTATAAAGATTACGATGAATTTATTAAAAGCAAATAATGCAAAGTGTAAAGTGTTAAGTGAAAAATATATGTTGTAACATATATTACACATTTTTTTTTTGGGTAAAGGGGAGTAATCCTGCACCCTGGTAAATAAATTAACCAAATAAATGTTTAAGTACAATGGATATGAGTGAAGTCCCATATCTCAGCCCGTTACATAGGCATAAAGCTTACATAACAAGACACTTCCAATTCTCTAAACAAGAAAACAAACCACTACTCAAATGCTAACATATGACATAACAAAATAAAATTACTTCCTAGGACCTTGAAACGTTGTGCCATACATGGCATTAATCCAAATTCCCAGGAAGATCACGAACCTGTTTCGAATAGTCATCGAAGTCATATTCATCATACTCATCTTCATACCCTTGGCCACCACCAAATAAATTAGTAGACTCATCAAATGGATTAGCAACAACCTCATCTTCAGAGTCAGACACCTCAATCTCTCCCACTTTAGAAAAAGGGTTAGCTCTCTTAATAGACGATGTAGACGGAATAGGTTGACCATCATCATCCACAAGAGTAGCTTTCCCAGCAATAAGTAGTTTTTCAAGCTTACCAATTTTCTCAACTATGGGAGTAGAACCAACATCCATTGTTCCCATTGAATCACTCACAAGCGATACATGTGAAGTAGAACCAGTCTTATTAAACACATCCTCATTAACCTCTATTGTACGGCCCATATCCACATCTGCTTCCTTAGGACAACCAGCAGAATCTTCAATCATCGCCTCCTCAGTATTAGAATCAACCACAGGACTTTGAATGCCCGTGTCCTCATGCACCTCAAGTGTCCCAAAAGAGTTAGAAGTAGTAACAGGAGTACCTGTAGCATTAACAGTAGCAACGTCCGGCGTCTTCTTCTTTGGGATATAAACCTGCTTCCTAGGAGCAAATTTAGGACCCTTACCCATATTAATACCGCTAGACAACTTCGGACCTTGGGGTTTGGCTTTCCGATTATGCACTACCTTAAAACCATCATCATTCACATCCAAGTTCGATGTGTGAGCATCAGCAAGATGCTCCTTAGGAGACTTAGGACAACCAGCATTATCATGCCCAAACACTTTACATTCCATGCAATGTGGAGGTTTCCATTCATATTCAACCTTAATACTAGCCGTCGTAAAACCACTATCATCCTTCTTAGGGATAGCCATAGTTACCACATGTTTAAGATCAGCTTCCGATGATAACTCAACAAGAGCACGAGCAAAACTAATACGACCCCATGAGTCAACGCACATGGAACTAGTGAATGCATCTAACATGATCGGCTTACCCACCTGAGTAGCAATAAGGCTCAACCCGTCTTCCGAATATGCAAGTAAGGGCACATTATGCAATTTAATCCACACAGGTACTTTGGTAACCTCACTCTTGGACAATAGCACATCAGGAGTCCATTTAGTGAGAATGATAGGAGAATTACGAATTATCCAAGGTCCTCGTTGAAGAACATTCTCAACACCCTCTTTAGAATCAAATTTAAAGAGAAAAACACCATCATCATTCTTCATAAGTTTCTTTAAACCAAACTTACCCCATGTATTGGTGACATAATTCTTGACCAACTGGAATGCAATATTCTTGCCAACAAAGAAGCCAACAAGAGTATTATCATACCGGTTAAACACACCCTCCATAGCAGCCTTAGGAAGAACTGTATCATGATTATCTATTCGATTCTCGTTCACCAATGAACGGAAATTAACTTTCCTAGACACACGTTCCGAGTTTAACACATTAGCAAACGACCTCACTTCATTATGTATACCATCACTCACACTAAGACCAGAAGTAGAAGCATTCTTACCAGCCATCGAAGCATTAAGATCAGAAGTAACAGAATGATTAGTACCATACAATTGTGATTGCATAGCCACATCAAAGCTCGACAGAGGAGTATTTGCAGAATAAACTTTAGTACCATTACCACTCGAGTTGTTCACATCAGAAGATGAAGCCATCTTAGCAATATCACTGTCAATTTTATTTATTGCTGCATCAAATTTCTGATGCGCGTTAGCAATCAACTGCTCGACATTAGGCTGTGTAGAGGCCGAATCAGAAGCAGGATGCTTTCCTAAATTCGACATCACACCAGCTGCCGTATTCATAGTAAAGACTCCTTCATCCCCACTTACAGTCGACAACCTACTTGGATCAGCCAAACTGGCCACCTTGGTAGCTGATTTAGCAGCCTTCATCGAAGAACCATCATAGTTCAAAAACCCTTTCTCCATCTCTCTTAAACCCTACAAGCAATCCAACAATCGACCCAAACAATACCACACCAACTTCAACCAGCATTAACCAAAAAAAAACGAACAAAGAGAAAACCCTAACTAATCGTTAGGGTTTAAACACGCATGAACCAAAAATCTAACCAGCCCCCATGATAGAAGTTCCAATAAAGGAATTAATAACGATTAAACCAACCTTAAAAGAATCAAGATCGATTAGAACATGTTAGATAAAAAACGATTTATACAAACCCTAAAAAACGATTGTTCAGATCTGAAGCAAAACAAGGAAAACTTTGCACGGAATCAGCCAAGGACTAAATAACAATGAAGTTAATTAGTAACAAAGGTGGATCGAAGCAAAGAATTACAAGAATTGAGACAGAATAAGAAAAAAAAAACGTTGAGGGTTAAGGGTTTGCAAAAATCGCCAAGATAGAGAGAGAGGAAGAATTGGGTATTCGTTTAGGTGACCTATATTACACATATTTATACTACATATAATGCATAATCAAGGTTATAAATAGCGCGAGACGTGACGTGGCGGCGTGACCAAGCTTCACGCCTTTGCGGCAAAAGCGAAGCTTTTGCGCTTATAAGGCGGCCCAAAATATGAAAATATTTATATGTTTTATATCGAGTTTACAAAAAGATATTGCATAATGACCAAGCCACACGCCTTTACGAGGCCTTTGCGAGCCTTTTAGAACCATGTGCATAACGCATGAATAACATTTTCTTAAATAAAATTTGTAAGACACTCATTAATACATTATTTAGTAATACAAGTGTTAATACATTATATACATACTACAAATGCTTGTACGGAGTATTAAACTATCTTTCACAACATTTTAATAACTCATTTATTATTTATTATGAATTTGTATATTTTTTTGGGTTTTTGTACCGAAGAGTCATTATACTTTTTAAAATGTTTATTTAGGTCATTGTAGTATTTTTGCATGTATTCAAGTCATTGTAGTATTATTTAAACTTAATAAAGTAACTAAACTTTTAGAACTCATACAATAAAGTCACTCATACTCCATGTCAACTCCACATCAATTTTCATGTGATAAAAAAAATCCACATTATTAAGTATGACACCATATCATTATTTTCACGTCACAGTTTTTTATTTAAAATTTTTCTTTTCACAAATTTATTACTTCTATTTACTTATTTTTATAAAAAAAAACTTAGTTATATTATTTACTTCTAATTTGTATTTATTCGTACATCAAGTACAATCAACCAAGCTCATATATAAATTTTAACAATCATAACTTTAAATGTTATAATTTTTAATAGTTTATACAATTCTTATGCACAACACCAAGTACGAGTATCTTGATGCAATTGTACACCTAAACTTATAGTATGACTTGATTAAGACAATATTGAGATCAGTACTTTTGGTTTTACTCCGCCACAAACATATGTAAACATCGCATTAGGTTAACCAATTTAAGCTTGTTTAAATATTCGGTTAGGATGTTAAATATTTGGTTACAATATGCATAAAAAATTAAATTAAATTTAACATATATAACTAGTTTTATAAAAATAAGTATATATAGATTGTCAAAAAAATACAACAAAAATGACGTGAGTTATTTGATGACATAGAGGTTGTAGTGGAGTAAAAAAAAGAGTATTTATGACTTATCTGAGGTTGGAGTGGAGTAAAAAAAAAGAGTATAGATGACGTAGTTGTATAAGTTCTCAAAGTTTAATTAGCATTTCAAACATAAATAATGGTAGAGTGACTTGAATGAAAAAAATTAGTACAATGACCAAATTAAACATTTATAAAAAATACAATGACCTTTGGATGCAAAAAACATATTTTTTCATGCACAAAAAGCACAAACAAATTGATAGAAATTGAAATTGTTAGAACGAATTACAAAGTTTAAAAAATATGATTTAATTGTAAGAGTGCCATCGAAAACCAATCAAAAATCTTTTGAAATTTTCGGAAAAAATCAACCGGAAAAACAAAATAAATGTGTTCTTTAAAATTAGGACAAATTTATTAAGGCAAATTATGCAAAGGTGTAAAGTGTTAAGTAAAAAATATATGTTTTAATGAATATTACACATATCTATACTACATATAATGCATGAATGACATTTCTCGAATAGACTTTGTAAGACACTCGTTAATCCATTTTTATTCAATGCAAGTGTTAATGCATCATGTACACACTACAAATGCGTGTATTAAATTATTTTCCACAACATTTTAATACCTAGTTTATTATTTAATTTTGAATTTGTATACTTTTTATGCAAAAAAACACAAACAAATTGGTAGAATTGAAATTGTTGAAACGAGTTATAAAGTTCGAAAAATATGATTCAATCGTAAGGTGCTATAGAGAACCAATCAAAAAACCTTTTGAAATTGGACTAATTATCAAAGGCAAATGGTGTAAAGGTGAAATATGTAAAGTCTGTAATTTTAATATATGTTATGTTACTCATATATACATTGTTAATTAAATATCTCTTTTCATAGTTAAGTCCACAGATTTTATAACATATTTGCATTTATAAACGCTCTTTTACTCACATCTCATATTTATGTGGGACAATATAATTAAACCAGAATTGAACAATACCAACTGATCAAAACAAACTCAAAAGGTGTATAACTTTGAAAACTGATTTTTCTGATAACATGATGCAAATCTACTTTTTAGAATGATATGGTGCAAAAAATCTAAAATTAGTAGGTCTATATTTATATACCGTATAAATGTAATAAATTGATGTTGTGTACTACTCACTTACAGCTATAAGCCACTATCAACCAATTTGACCATATACCTCCATAATATTACCAGCTTGAGCTAGCCAAAAAAACCGGTTCCGAAACCGAAACCGAAAAAAATCCAAAACCGAAACCGGTCAAAACCGGTTTTTCCAAGAACCGATTCGTTTCTTCTACAAACCGCCGGTTCCACATTTCAGCTCTTAAAACCGGTTTGGAAAAATCGGTTTCTAGCCGTTGGACTAGAAATCGAGATCAAAGAACACAAAATAGAGCCGTTTGGCTGTTTTTTGGTCGTTTTTTAACGATAACAAACCCAAAAATCCCCATTTAGACCTCCTAAACATCTTTATAAATACCAAGCTTGATTTTGGGTTAGTCACGACATTCAAATACACTCAAATCACTCAAAAGCGCTCACAAACTTGATCAAAAACGCTCACAATGCCTAGAAACCAAGCTTCTCAAAACACATTGATAGATATAACTTTTCACATACACATCAAACCATAACACAAAGTAGCATATAGATGGAATTCTAGAGAGAGAAAGTTAGAGGTTTAGGGAACTTAGTGAGAGAAAGTGAAAGATATTATTATGAGCTCCAACTCTCTACCTTGGGAGGTAGAGAGTATTTATAGTCTTACATAAATCGCCACACATCGGGCTGTGGATCAGGCATACAGTGGGTAAAGACCCGTCCGTCCTCCACGGTGTTACTTAACTAAATACTACTTAACTTAAAAGAACTACGACTACGAGCTTTCTAACGATTACATATACTTGAGGTGACCGACTCTTTAATACCTGGAATTTCTAATTCCTAACAATCTTCCCCTAAGGGAGGTCACCTCAATCATGTACCAAAATTACATTGAATACAAATAGATATTACATTAAAATTGTTCTTGCATTCTTGATGTAGTCCCTTGCTTCTAAGCTCGTAGTCATTGATTCTTCACATTGCATGTTTGGATACTCCAAGTGGAGGTCTTTTACTGATCCACGTGATAATAATTTTGAGCCATCTTTTGAGATCATCAGCTATCAAAAATCTCTAAGACATCCTTTGTGGTGTTGTGACTTTAGGACCGACATGCTCACATTCTGGATCATGAAATCTTCTCATCAGAGTAGCGGAAGCTTTAGTTGATTCATGATATTGGCAGCAGCGTAGCAGAAGCATGGAGTGAAAGTATCAGAGTCATTGATGCACTAATCATGATTTCTTTTGAGATGAATGTGTTGAGTGAGCATGCGGCTATGGATTGACCGCTTCATTCTGATCAGCTGCAAACGTCGGGTGTACCTGCATACAACAGTTAGCAATAAATCGCACGAAAGTGTCTTTGATCACTTTCGTTGAATTGAGGTACACGGCCCACGGTTCCCCGTTGATTAGTACATGTACTGCCTGTGATCAGGTATAATTCCGAAGAATTTCCTTGACAGGGTTTCGCAGCTGCTCTAGCTGTTCTCAAACCGGAACATCTCAAAGAAGACAACACGGAGTGAGTGAACCAGCGAATTTAAGTCCACTGATTAATGAAAAGAGATTTGAAAAACAATCGTGTATTGCTCAATAGAAATTGTTTTTGCAATACAACGAAGGTTTTGTTGAAAATCAATTATCAATCATAAAAACACCTTTTGGTTTGAAAAATGAGTACACGGTCGATGTGCTAAAGAAAAGAGTTTTTAAGCACAAAGACCGGTTTTTCAAAGGTATCCGTCAATCCATAACCTGAACCAGGATTGATTCAATAGATTGAATCGCCCCATTGTTTCTGTTCAGTTGTCACATGGTTGGTCTATAGAATAGATCTCACATGCCACCTACCAGGAGCTTGTTTGATGTTGGCTCCAGAAGGCTTTCCATCTTCATAGTGAATATGTATTCACATCACTCAGATGTTCTGGCAATACCACAAGGATAATGCGTAGGACTCAAGATATAATCTCTCTTTCCACATTGTGTGAAACAGAGAGTTTTCATTGAAAGTGTCCTAATGAGATTTATTGATGATCTCGTGGCTCTAGACTCAATTTGTGCATATTTGGATCCTGTGCCAGAGACTAGGGAGAGGGTCTCCTTCTTCAATATCAACACTCTCTAAGAGAAAGTCGATAGATAATGTCGGTTCCCCGTGAGAATGAAACAAGTCCTTTTAAGAGGAACTTGAGTGGTTTGGAAAGTTGAAGTGCAGTGCGTCACTGGGTCCATGACGTCTTGTCTTCAATACCGATGTTACCATCAGTAGCATATGAAGTGAACCCGGTTTCTGCCCTAAGGTTGAATAAATGGAGGGCTATTTGTTTTCACCCTTTTCTCATTCAATTCTTTTTAATTCTTCAACCCCTTCAGTGCTTACCGAGACTTCATAGCTAGAGCCTTGTTGGGTTTATTCCAGTACTAGCTCAGTCTTAGTCCGCACTCTTCCCATATCTCATTTTTCTCCTTTTATCATCATACCTAAGGACTTCTACACTAACTAGTGGATTGTCCCTGGGTAGATCCCTCCGGTTCTGGCGGATCATGGGAACACATACCTAACCTTATCATCCTTATATCACCGTACATAAAGTAAAGTTGGTCGGTCTATTTGGTATTGTTCATCTGCCATTGGAACCAATTGAAAACCATTTGAAAATCAATTCAGATACTTGTGATATATTATCAAAGCATTTTGTACCTGAATTGTTTTTGATATTTTTAGAACGAGAACTCCCCCTCAACATGTGCATCAAGTATTAGAAAATGTTTTGCACACGGAGGCAAGAGAAAGAATTAACTTCTTTGATTACCATTTTCTAAAAGATATCAACATCACTTCCTTGATCAAATCAAGTAGATAAAGCATTTCCGGGAAGGATGAGGTTTCCACAAGTTTGCTCCCCCTCAATATGTGCCTCGAGGTTTGAAAAGAGTTTTGCACATACTAGAGGGAACCTGCACATTGAGATAAATGATCACGTTTCAAATCATAGGTTTTAAGATAGATGCTCCCCCTCAACATGTGCATTGAAAATTTGAAATCGTTTGTCACATGTGGGAAGGACATCATGTACATCCTTATAAAATCATTTACCGAATTATCAGTTTAAATCCAATTTAAATCACACATTCTCCCCCGATCACAATTATCAAATCATTTGAGATTTGTGATCTCTTATTGATTTAAATTGATTTTGAAAGCTTTTAAGGGGAATTGTGACTTGATTATGAACGCGTTTTAACTGATAAGGATCGGATTTTAAGACTTTAAACTCCATTGATAAAACATGCATGTACATCTTTTGAAAACAATTTAATGCCAAATAACTTTTTAATTTAATTGAAATCATTCTCCCCCTCAATCAATGACATAGGTTGTTGATTGAGAGATAGAGATTTTGACAAATAAGTCCTGATGATTATCAAAAATAGAAACCGAGTTATTTTTCAAAGCATTTGGTTTTCAGCAGATAAATGTTTATAGAATCAGAGCATGGAATTTTGAAAACATGATAAAACATGGCTCTGATCTTTCTTTTTAAAAAAAACCGGGTTATTGCCTGAAAATGACAATAAACCATTTTTTCTCTTTCTCCCAAAATTTTTTTTTTTTTTTTTATATATATATATATATATAAAAAAAATTCGAACAACATCTAAAGACCCGTGTCATTCTTTGAATGACAACATCAAGACCGTAGATATTATCGAATCGAGAGAAACATGACAAAATGACAATATTTTTTGAAGATTTTTCGAATTTTTCAAATTTTTTTATGGATTTTGAAAGTTTTATATTTTTCTATTTGATTTTTTGAAGGTTTTATAATTTTGTATTTTGTTTTTCGAATAGATATATACAAGAGATAGAAGAAGAAAGACCTTTACTCCTCGTCTTCCTCCTGAAGACGTTTGAGTGTTTCTGGTTGAAGGCTTTTCAAGCCAAGTCGTGGAAGAATGAACTCAAAACGTTCTCTTGGAAGAGCTTTGGTGAAGATGTTGGCTAACTGATATTCAGACCTCACAAAATAGAGTTCCACCACACCTTTTTCCACTTGCTCCCTGATGAAATGATGTCGAATGTCGATGTGCTTTGCTCTTGAGTGTTGAACATTGTTGCATGAGAGAGCAATAGCACTTTTATTATCACAGTACAGAGGGATTTTGTTGAATACAAAGCCATAGTCAGATAATTGAGATCTCATCCATAAGATTTGAGCACAACAGGAAGACATGGCTATGTATTCAGCCTCTGTAGAGGAATTTTAATATTTTGGAAGTTTTTTAGTTTATCTTTTTATATTTTGAAAGTTTTAGGTATTTTTTTAAACTTTTTAAGCTTTTTAGAAGTTTTTTATAACAGTAAAACAGTACAAAGAGAGCTAAGCTATTATAGATGCCAGAACTACAACAGTAAGTTTCTTACTGTGCCCAGAAATCTACAACAAGCTTAAAAAAAA
>BPTQ01000007.1:273081348-273106159 GCA_019973895.1 Chrysanthemum seticuspe
AAGATAATGCACTAAGTCGCTAGAAGATAATGCACTAAGTCGCCAACACTTAATTCGCTACACCACTAAGTCGCTAGAGTCCCAAGTCGCTAGACAAATGCAAGTCGCTAAGTAGTAACTCGCTAAGACTCAAGTCGCTAGCAAAATTTTGGCAGCAATTCGCTACACAAGTCGCTAAAGATACAAGTCGCTAAAGAGCAACTCGCTACCGACCAAGTCGCTACCACCAAGTCGCTACTCGTAGTGGAGAGTCCACTACTTGTACTTTAACTCGCTAGATCTAACTCGCTAGGTCTAAAACTGTAACTCGCTACAAATTTGTAAAGCAAGTCGCTACGAAGAAAATAATCCGTGAGCTAAGTCGCTATCAAGAAAAACCATATAAACATCACTTTTCAATCCAAAAACAACCCAACCAAGATGATTCAAGCTTACCAAATGAAAACCTAAACACTTGTGATGATTCTAAACATAAAAGTACTAACAAAATCCAAACTTTAACACAAGAAATCAACCAAATGATGCAAAAACCACTAAACTTTTTCAAACTCAAAAACCACCTAAAAACCACTAGAAATCCAAAGATGTGCAAGATATGATCCAACCATGGCTCTTGATACCAATTGATAGATATAACTTTTCACATACACATCAAACCATAACACAAAGTAGCATATAGATGGAATTCTAGAGAGAGAAAGTTAGAGGTTTAGGGAACTTAGTGAGAGAAAGTGAAAGATATTATTATGAGCTCCAACTCTCTACCTTGGGAGGTAGAGAGTATTTATAGTCTTACATAAATCGCCACACATCGGGCTGTGGATCAGGCATACAGTATGTAAAGACCCGTCCGTCCTCCACGGTGTTACTTAACTAAATACTACTTAACTTAAAAGAACTACGACTACGAGCTTTCTAACGATTACATATACTTGAGGTGACCGACTCTTTAATACCTGGAATTTCTAATTCCTAACAATCCTCAAATACCGCCGATTTTGGTTCTACAAATGAATCGTTTATAGTTGAGGTTCAACCAACAACCCGAAACCAAGAAGTTTGGCGTCATTTCGACATGGTTAAGCTCTCGGATGGTTCAAAAAGGCTCGTTGTAAAGGTTGTAACACTATGATGAAGTCCGATGGGAACTCTTCGTTGAAGAAGCACACGAAAGAACATTGTAAAGCAACAAAAGGTGTTCCGGAATCGGAACAAACTACTATGGGCCGAGATGGGAGTATTTTTGTATATGACGAGAGGGCGCTTCGTCAAGATTTAGCACACTTTGTAATTCAAGGGGGTTTGCCGTTCAACCACTTCGACAACCCTCAGTTAACAAGGTTGGTTCAAATGCGCCTTCAACCACGATATAATCATGTAAGTCGTCAAACTCTTAAACGTGATTGTATTAAATCTTGGGTAAAGGTTAAAAAGGAACTAATACTTGGTTTTGATAATTTAAAAACTAATGTAAACTTAACAACTGATGTTAAGACAAGAAAGCGGTAAATGGGCTAGGAGTGAGAATTTACCGAGCAACGAATATGGGAGATATACGGGAACCAATTGGTTAAATACTATCACACCCGAAGAGTTCAAGAATTTTGATGTTTCGAATTGGTGGAAACAAAGGCAACCTCAATTTTCCGTTCTAGCCGCAATGGCCCGGGATTTACTAAGCGTACAAGCTTCTACCGTTGCTTCGTAATCCGCTTTTCTTATTAGTGGAAGGATATTATCGGTAACAAGAACAAGACTCACACCTTTATCTTTGGAGATGTGTATTTGCTTGAAGGATTATTTAGATGGAAACGAACGTATACAACACGTCTCAATACTTGAAGAACAGATGAAATACGAAAAACAATTACAAGAGGTCGAGGTGGAAGAGGGTTATGTAATCAATCTTTCCGAAGAAGAAGTCGCTTTCGATGAAGCTACAAGCGCCGCTAGGGCCACCACCGAAGTTGAAGATGAAGATGAAACCGATAACAAAATAAATAGTTAAAATGTAATAAACTTGTGATTCAAGTACCTTATGTGTGGTGTTTATGAGTTTATTGAATAAAAGTCGAAGTTTATTAAGTTTATTGTGTAGAAAACGCGAACGGAAAAAAAAAAAAAAAAAAAGAAAACCGGAATCGAGCGAATTTACATGGCCACTGTTAAGAAAACTACACCAATATTTAGGAACCGGTTCGACTGGTTTGTGAGTGGAACCAGTTTTGAAACCGAACCGGAACCGGTTATAATGGTCCCGGTTTTTTAGACCCCGGATCCGATAAAAACCTAACCGGTTCGTTGACATTGACCAAGAACCGGAACCGGTTTTTGCAAAAACCCGGTTTTGGCCACCTCTACCAGCCACCACATATGTATTGCCTCAACATCAGGAGGATAATCGACCGTTTTAGTTTGATAGTGATTGTTTTTATTCAAACTTATAAATGTCATCATTTGTAAAGTTATTGTATCGGTAAGTCGGTAACATAAGCAGACAAATATTTCTCACCGGAAATTTTAATTAGCAGCTATCGCCGCAACGCGTTGATACTCTGTTAGTAAACTTAATACATGCTTAAACACTAGTGTACATTATATGTTAAACCTTGTATTTAGAAAAAAGTATTCAAACATTAATATTTTAGTACCTACATTAGTTGAAGGGGATCATAACCGTTTTTTAAAAGTTTATTGGTGCGATTAGTTACAATTTCCCCTAGATATGTATGTTGGAGGGATTGTACCTACAAAGAGTTGTAACAATTTCTTGTTATGGAGTTTATTATTACATTTATAGCGAGAGCTCAACTTTCATTACAGTCTTTATGCCTCCTAACACTCAACTAAAAACATGAGTTGTTATAGAAATACCGCCAACACTTATGAATTGATTTAGTTGCACAACAAATAAAATGTTGTTGAAAGGTTTGAATTAGCGTTAGAGAAATGATGCTTAGGCTTAATTAAATAGACCTAAATACAGACTTATAAATCTCATTGGTTGATTTCCCCATAGATTTAGTAACTAACTCAACCTTTTATATTATCAGGCCTAATCCGGGTTTTGGTTTTGTACATCTACGCAAGGAGCATCTAATCGAAAAAATTTTAGGTTTAATGGCATTTAATAGCAACTAATTTTCTCAAATGTTCACATATCAGTTATGAACCTAATAAAATATCACAGTACTCATCAAACTTTGTTTGTTTTGTGTTGATATCAACAATAACCCATTTTTTACTTCCAAAATCTACGTCAGCGACAAATATACATGCCATATCATAAATTTGTACCGTTATGATCCACATCAGATTGGGTTCATGTCCGATAAGTGAACATCATCTGACAAAGTTTGATAGGTATTTTGAAGCATTTGACAAAGTTTGATGGGTATTTTGAAACAACTAACTACACGTATTTTGAAACATTTGACAAAGTTTGATAAGTGAACATCTGACAAAGTTTGATAGGTATTTTGAAAATTTTGGCAAAATTTGATGGGTATACAATTTAACAGGTGTAGCCAATTGCCGGTCATGCCATGTAAGCAAAAGTATTATATCGAGCTAAAATTTGGAAGTTTGATAGATATTGTGGTATTTTATTGAGTTCAATATATCGAAAGGTATATTTTCAGTTTACATTTTTCATGGTATGCTAATGGGAACATTATTGCAATTACTCAAATAATTTGTATAAATAAGAGGATATAAGAGTGCTCAGTGCAGTGTCCAGATCACATGCCATAAGCAATTTTGGCCATTTATTGCGCCGCTATGTTGCACCGTCCATGACGTCATAACCACATTATAGGTGTCATTGCTATCCTCCCAACGGTCGTTTTCAGTTTTTTATTCCCCGATTGTGAAAATTGGCTGACGGTTCAAAAGCAACGGCTTCAAAAAACCCGCCTTTGCTTTAATGAATACCTACTTTTACCATATAAACAACCTAACACGATTACAATTTTACACATTTCATACACTTTCACATACACTTCAATCATCTCTTCTAAAAATAAGTAACCAAAACAACGATTGGCTCATGAACAATATATTTCATCCGTCTTCTTCGTCTGCTAATTCAAGTTCCTCAACACCCGCTACACCATCATCTAGCAAATTTATTTCTTCATAACACATGCCATTATTAATGAAATGTGTTTGTTTTTAATGAAAATGAAAAAGAAAATAAAAACTGAGACCCCCGGAGCATATAACATGTTATAGGAAAAAGTGTTTATGTTATAACAGTGTTATAGGGTATAAGCTGATGTGTCGACGCATATAGACACCAACTAAGCCAAGCACTCTTAAGTTTCTAAGGAGGACAAGACAACCATCATTTGATTCATGTGTTGGGTATGGAAGAAAACATTATGTGTCCTATTCATGGTGTAAATGCACTTATTTAGCAAACTTTATTCATAGGGTCAGAAAGAGATGGACCTTACAACCCCAACTTTTGGAATATTTATCGTGTGTGTTAATCATTATCACATTCGTTCATAATGTTTGTATCTAATGGCCAATGTCCACTTTCAATGGTCCTCCCACAATAATTCTTTTATCCTCATCCTTGAAATGGAAAAATTGGTGTATTGGAAGTGTATAGCAACAAGTTGGTACAGTTTTGAGTCAATACTATAACTTTTAATACTCGTCGAGCATTTTTTTAGTCTTTAGTTTTCAAGGAAAAGTGTAGTATTTTTATACAAAAACTATGTCACTGCGACGAGCCTTATCGCATTTGGTTGCATTTCGAGTTACCTTTCGATCCATTTCATTCAACAACTCATTCAGTCTTGAGTCTTATCGCATTTGGTTGCATTTCGAGTTACCTTTCGATCCATTTCATTCAACAACTCATTCAGTCTTGAGTCACAGTTTTGATTTTCAGAGCTCAAAGAATAGCATATTGAACACACTTGAGAATCAGATTCATGTACACCCTCATATTCATTTCATCTAGGTTAGACACTTAGACGCCACTGTATGTTTCTCCACTGTATGTTTCTTTGATAACATTCCATTTGTTGGAAAAAGAAATGGAGATCCTATGGGATGCACACACATAATATACAGGACAAAAGAATTTACAAACTCAGGTCTAGGTATATGTTAAAACATATCCCATTGGATTTATGAGCGATTTGAAATTTTCTCATGATAACCTAAAGATCATGCATACAAACAACGGTAAACAGGAAAACAAGAAGAATCTTTTAGTCAAGAACAACACAAAAACAGTTAAATCGAGTTTTAATTTTAACAAGTTACACACAAAATGGAACCCTAATGTTAAAAAGATTCTATTCACAGGCTAATTTGGTATCAAAGCTGCTTAAACATATTGCAAACGCTTGGAATGCAGATAAAGGGTACCGATAATCCATAGTAAACATATCTTTCCCAACTTTCCCAAATTGCAAGATCACTTTATCATGATCCGGCGGTGGGGGTTGTGCTGGCTGAGATGTTCCTGCCACTGGCAAGGCTGCAATTAGTTGAAAGTTCTTTACAGAAGCAATTGTCACTCGTCCTTTAAAATTTAAACACCAACATTGCAACTGTTCGTGCCACCTGGGTGACTTATTTTTAAGGACCAATGGCAATTTTGACTTTTCACTATCGGGTACGTCAGTTGATGTTGCAGCTCCCATGATATCAGAAAACCTAGAGCTGCTAAATTCGGTGGAGCGGTCGAGTGACTTTGAGAAGGACATGCTCCGGAAGGAGTCTTCGAGGGAGCGGGGCGGCAAGAGTTGGTCTGGCTGACCTGGCACAGAGCCGCCTGGTTGGAGGGAAGAGACGGGAATCGAGTGCATGACGCAGTGCATCCTACGTGGGCCACGTGTGCCAAGCACGTTAAGTTCGTAGGTGATGTGGGCTATGTTGTAGCTGCCACTTGGAACTTTTGGTGAGACTTTTTTGGAATAGAATCTTTTTGATCGGCCTGGTTGTGGGATATTGGCACCAGAATGTGGAGGCTGTGTGTCGTATATTATGAACTTCGTACCAAGAAAATTCGATCTGTAAAAACAATAAACAAAGATTTTTCTAAAAACTTTGAAACTTTAAGCAAGGTCTAACAATCTTTGAATCTGCAAACCAGATAAAAGATGAATGCGTAACTCCAAAAGAGAACTTTTCACATCATTCCATGGGATTATTGGTGGCACTTTCAACTCATCACTATAATAGGCTGAATATGCGTTGTTTTATCGGGTCAAATATATCAAACTAAAAGGAATAGCTAAAAGGGAACCTGTCTGAATAGAACAAGTGAAACTCAAGCAGTCTGTTTATTTAAAACTTTTTCTTCTTGTAATCATAATGAATGCATTGATTATTTATAAAAAATACACAAGAAAAAGGTTTATGGGTCGACCCAACCTGACTCTTGACTGTTTAAACCCATACTAACAATGATTCATTACCCAATCCACCCATCTTGCCACCTCTACATCGACCCATCCCAAATCTGATATTCCATCATATATCTGACGTAACGACAATTATAATTGAAATTGTTGGATTTTATATACCTGAGCTTTCCCATATAAGTGTCGCTTGATCTTGAAATGTTTTCAGCATCCATTGAGATTACATATTCCGTACAAGTAGTTCTTCTAGTTCGTTTGGCAGAGAGCAAAAACTTCCCATTTTCAACTAGCAAAGCAGCTGCAAAACCCAGGTCACTCTTTATAACCAGAAAGGGTAATTTAACAAAATATCTTTGTCTTGACTTTAAGATCTTAGAAACCATCCCTCTTCAGAAACAAAACCACACCCATATGCCACATAATACGCTATAACAATTCCATATTATGGGTCTAGAACAAGAAATGTTGCAATTTACATGTGACAAGGGTGTGTTCGAATTTCTGCTTAGAAACATTTTCATATCAGTTTTTAACTGTTTGAATAAACCGATTATGCTTCTTAATTATCTGATCACTAAATTCAAAAATCGAATTTCATACAAGGCAAAGCTGATTATCTTAGGATAAAATATAATTATGTATTTATCCGTGCTTTTAGCTTAATCTGATACCCTTTCACTCTGATTACACATAGCATAACTATGATTAGAAAAATTCAACCTAAATGACTAACATATACCTGGGCTAAGACACAGGAAAAGATGATATGTCAAGTTCGATTTATCCCTCTTGATGAAACATTGAATAGTAACGTCACGTGGCCCAGGCTGAAACATTTCATAATCATCAGTAATCGTCACAAAAGTATGCATATTTAGTTTAGATGTTAAAGGTGTAGAATGGTAAATACCTGCTTTAAAGAAACAGGGAAAGTAAGCTTCCCACAAGACTCGGGAGTTCTAACGATTTCCTTACACATGCTCCTCCACGACCTACAAACCGCAGCACAAGCAACTACATGTTTTCTTGCAGGCCACGTGCTTTCACTCTCTTCTAACCTCTTAATCACATCAAAAAGAAGTTCAGGAGGGAGATTAGCCCATCGACTATTTTGGACCACAAGCGACGCCTGATTATCACTTAAATCATTAATTGAACCTTGTGATTTCCCTCTGCTGTGAATCCCAGAAAGCCTTACATCAAAACTACGCCTCGATAAACTCCCAAACCCATCTCTTACATCACGAACTATGCTACGAAACGACATTTTTTATAATTAATTATTGAACACAAACTCTTACAACGGCTGCAAAACAATCAAACAAAATTTTGGTCAGATTGTAGTCTATGATGGTAATTATGAGCATATAGGTAAATGGGGAACACAGAATAGTGGGTAAAGAACATGAAAAGATGCGTATATAATGCTTTTAAGATTCATTACTAATCAAAAAGTATCATCATCAAACTAAATGACTTGATTACCCAGCAACAACAAAATGCCATAGTAGTGTAACGAAATCAAAAAAGCTTAACACCGAGGCTATTCCATAAATCAGTACAGACTTTGACCTTCTTAAACAAGTCTTGTTGCCCCAAACCACAGTTCAGATACGGCTTCTCCCTTATAAACCATGATACATACCACTGTTTTGTATCAAATCTTTGTCAAAAAACTGGAAGAGTAGAAAATGTAGAATGATGAAATGAGAATCTAGCTTAAATTCATTCCTCTAGTGTGTATATAAATAATTTGAGTAGCAATAATGTTTGTCCCACAATATTTTGACAATTTGACCTACACAGCCAGTAGGATACTTCTGGCAATGAAAAAAGTCAATGACTTACCTCTCACCAATCTATAAAATTCATTTTTTTTCTTTTTTTTTTTGAGCAAAAACCAGCATCCATTATCTAGGCAAGTTCCATACATCTAAATAATTATAAACAAATATTTAATTAATCAAATCTGCATCATAGAAGATGCAAACAACATCAATTAAACATTACCTATATCAAAACTAAACCAAATTCTCAATAAAAACTTCAAATTTTGTAATCACTAACCTTAAAAAAAAATAGCAAAATTGCAGTAAAAGAAAAGCAAGAAAATAGATATATACCTTTAAAACAAGAAACCCATGAAACCCTTTTGAAATTAAAGGTCAGTTGTTACACCATATACACTTTTTATAACAAACTGTATAAAAAATTTCAGTCAGACATTTCATCGAACAGTTGGTAGAAATGGAGCAGATCAAAAAGACAAAAGAAAGTAGTTGAAGACGAACAAAATATACATTTCTCTCTCATTAGGACTTAATAAAATGTAGTACAATAAATCTAGTTCAACTAACAAGATTGAAAAGTCTTATGGTTATTTAATTATTTTTTTTGTAAAATATAGGTGGTGTAATTAGTTTTGATTTAATAATTGGAGTATGAAGAAGATATGGTGGTGCATTTAATTCGTTGATAATTGTTTGTTAATGGAATAAAAATGTGTGAAAACATTATTTGTTGGCTTGGAATGGATGAGGCTATATAAGCGGGTGATTACATGTGATAACGCATAGCGGTAAATAGTCACGTAAATAGTTAGACTATGAGTAATAGTGGGTGATTCTTAATCGTCATGCGTGTCGGTCATTACACGTCGACACAGATTGCGCACGGTTGTTGCCTTTAGGACAATGTTTGGTGGTCATAACCATCGAACCAATTGCACCCCTTTTTGTCCCAAAAGGCTAAAAACCCTCTTCCCAACCGATATATGTTAGTAAATAAACATAAAATACATAAATAAATAAAAACACCTTTTTAATTTTAAATTTTATCATTTTATTTACCTATAAATACTTCATATCTCATAATTTTTATTCACAACTTCAAACATCATCTTTCCCAATATCTAGACAAAGGAGGAGGAACAACATCGAAGGACGACCTCGTACGAACTCACGAACAATTACAAGTTATAACACAAACCAAATCGGTAAACGCACATCAAAGTCTTTATGCCGATTTGATCGAATACCTTTCCCTCTTAATTTAAGTTTATTTTATTTCTGATGTTTTAAGTTTTAAACATACTGAAAAAATATAGTGTCCATTGTTCCTTACTTCATGCCTCTTCTCGTTTATACACTCAATAAAAACCACACACGCATAATAAAAATCACACGTGCACATACCCTAGAATACACACACAAATACAAGCCTAAACACTCACACAAGCACCATATAAATCGAAAGAACAAAAAGACACAAAAAATTGGCATTACCACCACAAACGGTTGCCCCTGTACCATATCTATAATGACTCACCAGCGCAGTTAGCGGCGTTATAGGCCTGTAAAATGCATTATAACAGGGTGTTCCCACTGCACCGTGTGTTATAAGGGTTTACTTCATTGCGAGAGAGAAAAATTAATAGGTTAGAACAAAAAATGATGAAAAATCAAAGATTAATAAATATTTAAAATATTAACTTATTGGCATATGCTATTATCATTTCTAATTAGGGATACATAATTAATTTTTGTAATTCTCATTTAAGGCCGTAAGAAAATATGTTTTCTTTTCATATGTAACTATAATATTAAAGAGATAGGTTATGAAACCCTCTCAAATCTATAAGTTGTACTTCTTCTTTTTTTTCTCCTTTTTTTATTTTTTATTATTTTTTATTTTTATAATTTTGTTTATATTATAAAACAATGAAACAGAAAGTGCGGAATAAAAAATATAAAGCTTAGTAAGTTAAGAGTATTAAACTAGCAAAAAGTACAGTGCAAAAACTGATAAAAAGATTGTGTTATGCTGTAAACAGATGACAAAAGAAAGTAGAAAATACAAATATTTGTAATTTTTATGGGCTAGAAGGATATCAATAGTAAAACCTAATACTCCCTCCGTCCCATAATAATTGTCCAGTTTGACTTTTTTGAGTTTTTTTTGTTCAACTTTGACCATTAATATTTTTATGTGTGTTATATAATACTTGATGAAAATTATACCAAATGAAAATACATTTAAAACCCAATCTATTCATATATATTTCATCAAGTATTATATTATACAAACAAAAATATTTTTGGTCAAAGTTGAATAAAAAAGACTTTGAAAAATCAAAGTGGACAATTATTATGGGACGGAGGTAGTATCAAATTATGATGGCAATTTATTTATTAACATAATTTCTTATTTCAAAGTCATGCATTTTAGTGCTATAATTTATTCATTAATCTACTTTCTTTTTGCATGTAGTTAAAATATTAAATTATGAAAGGTTTGTGTTATAGCTATGTTATACCTCAAAAGATGACGTGACAATGCTAATAATACAATGACATGGTTTGATGTGTCATACTATGCAAACTCCTTTTATGATTTAACATCAAATAAACTTATAATCGATGAGAAATATTTTATTAAATGTGAGTCAAACGTTGGAGACAAGGCACGCAATCCTGATGGATTAAAGAGTACTAATACAAATAAAGTGAAATCTACTTATGAATTAAAAAGCACTGACAGGACCTAATATGCCTCTGAATCCTTCTTCTGGTCGTGCCTAGTGTGGTCTGGTCGTCGCCTCTTTTTGTGGAATCCGTCCCTGTATATATGTGTGTATCGAATGAGGCTGATGTTCTGGTATTTATACTTTCTAGAAACGGCATCGATACGGCGTATCAGTTTACTCGATATGCCGTATCTGGGTAACTTCGCGTTGAGTCCAAGATTATTTTATTCTGGAATATTCGTACACCGCCGTATGATACGACGGATCTTCAGTTATGATACGGCGCATGTGTCTTCTAATCTTGGTATTTCTTGGTGACGTCTTCAGGGTTATACGGCTCATGTAGAAGTAGTTATGCGGCGTATCTTGAGCAGATAAGTCAGATCTCTGTGTTGACCAAGGTTTCATATACGGCGCATGGAAGAATTTCATGCAACATATTCTTCAAAGTCAGGCAATGGTCTTCACATTCGTCTAAGTGTTGATGTACGGCGTATCTATCTCGAACGATACGTCGTATCTTCCTTCAATTTAGCACACTTTACCAATATGATCCGCTTTGCTCCATTTTACGTCCAAAATTGCTAACTTTCACCAAATGCTTGTTTTCAACTGAGATTTACAAAAGTAAGTGATTAAGTTTCAATTCTCATATAAAATAATGCAAAACAAGCAATATATATATATATATATATATATATATATATATATATATATATATATATATATATATATATATATATATATATATATATATATGTTAGGTCACCATATTCATAACACAAGCATCAATATAAGAAATAGAGAAGAAGAGTGATCGGTTGAACACTTAACACACACACACGAATGAATAAGAAAGGTTATGCGTAAATGTGAAATGATAAAATGAACAACCAACCTTCAATAGAAGGTTTACAAGAGGTATTTATAGGGCAAGGAGCTAGGGCAACACATCTAGACTCCTTCCCTTCTTATGGGCTTGGGCCAAGGCTTATGGGCCTTCTACATAAGCCTTAGCTTAATAATAAACATAAAGGCCATACTAAGCTAACTATTACATGTGAATCACTAACACTTGAATTAAGGTTTAGGAGTGATTCCAACAATCTCCCCCTAAGTGTTGGTGATGAATGAAAGAGTGATAAACGTTGTAGGTGCTGATGTAATAGTAGCTTTGACGTCTTCTGACATTCTTCTTTCTTGTAAGAAGAAGTGTCTTGATTCGAACAATGTCCCCAGTGTAGAGAAATTGTTTCCTTTGAAGTATTCTGCTTTGACGTCAAGCTTTGACGTCAATATTTACTTTGTTCTTTGATCTTTGTTCTTTGTGATGGTAGTGATAGTATGTTGTTGTTTTCTGCATCAGGTCTGCTTCATTGCTCCAGTGTCTCCACGTCTTTCTCCAACATGCTCACACGCTCTTTAACGTTGGATTTCAGTACTGATGTAGTTCTCTTAGTCTTTAAACTTTGTAGATTCTTTGACTTTGACGAAGAATCATTATGACTTTGTGTTGCCTTTTGAGAGAACTTCAATTAGTGATGATGTTGGTATGAGCATGTGAAGAATATGCACGATCAGTCCGCTCCAGAGCTTCCATAAGAAAGGTTAGTGATAAGCGGATTCCAGCACTTACAAGTTTGAACTTCGAGAGTGTTAACAACATAGTGTGAAAAAAGAACTCTGATTCTCACAATGGCTGTTTGATCGGTTCCAATCCGTCAAGTTTTCTCACACAAACCGGCCACTTGTGAATGGCCGACCGTAAGGAACTTAAAACGGTTCAGAAACAAACTCAATGAAGATCAGGGGAGTATAGTGTTTCCCCGGGTCGTTATGTCCCAGCGAGCTATGCAATGGATCACCAAACGTATAGTGATCGAGAGATTTGAACGGATAAAGGGATTTGAATTATTAACTACAGAAAAAGGACATAAACTACAAGGGCTTAAATGCAAATTAAAGAGAATTAAAAAGATAAAAAATATTAAATAAACGCTATCACTATATTTAAAATGATGTTTTTGTTTTTATGTTTTTATAAAACTTGAATTTAAAACTACGTAACGTACAAATGAAAAAGTGAAACTTACACAATATAAATCCTAAAAATATGAAAATAGCATTTTTACAAACCTAATGATAAAATAAAATTATTAGAAAAAGAAATTTATTTTTATAACTATTTATCTATTTATTATTAATTAAAAACTATTTTTAACTATTTAATAATAACCTAAAATGCAAGAAATTATGAAATAAAGCTAGAAAAATAAATTTATGACTTGGAAAAATCTAAAATATCAAAAGAGAATTTTCAAAACTATTTTTATATTTTTCTGATTATTTTTCTATTTTCTAGGAATTAAAAACTAATTAAATTATTTAAAAATACAAATTTAACTAAGAAAAATTTGGAAAAATATTTTTTTGTCTTTTTATATTTATCTTAACTTAAGAAAAATGAAAAATTGTTTTTTTGAAACTTTTCTTAATTTTTTGTATTAAAAGCTAATTAAAAAGGATTAAAAACTGATTTTAATTAAGAAAAATAGTAAACTGACTTGGAAAAATCTGAAAATTTCAAGAAAAGTCTAAAATAATATTAGGAAACTAGGAAAAATGGAAAAACAGTAGGTTGTGTGGAGGAAAATGCAACTGCTACTGGAAGTGCTTATAAATAAGCACTTTGAATAAGCCAAACACCACAACTGATGACCAAACTGAAACAGAAGCTTCAATAAGCTAAAATAACTCTAAAGCAACTAGAAACAACAACCCATAACCTCTGGATTGCAAGATACCCAGATTTGATGAATTTGAATTCAAGTGCAAAAACAGTTTTGGGTACCTACTTGTAGCTTAAAAATAAGACACCTAATAAGATAGAAAATGGAAAACCAAAGTGGGAACCTCAAGAGGACCTGGCTAAGTGCTTAAATACCAAATTAGAGACCTAGACAAGCTCTAGAGAGCTCTGTGCAAGCTCTGCAAAACCTGCATAATCCCTGTGCAGATCAATGCCCTGCACAGGGCATTTATTCCCATTTTGACAAGCAATTTTGAAGGTTATAAAAAATTAACAAAAATCCACAAAAATCACCATAAGAAATTAGACCAACAGGAGATTTTAAAACCACAAGTTTCACTAAGATTGATTCAGAAATGAGCCCAAGAAAATTCATCCCATTTGGGCTAAAAACTGGTTTTTTTGCAATTTGACTTTTTAAGCAATCATGAAAAGTTGACTAACTTGAACTTTGATTTAGATTTAAGGACTTAAATTGATGTAATAAGGTTAAGTGAGACTACAGCAAGTTGTATTTATGAATTATGAACACAAAATAAGCTTTTGATTCTCCAAAAATCCAACAGTTAAGATCTTAAGACAGTTTAATGGAAAAGTTTACTTTGGTGGTTGCAGGCACAAGATAATGACAATAATAAGCATAAAACAGCTACACAAGCATGAGACAACAGATACCAAGCACTGAACTAGCCTCTAATGCAGTTTAAACTGTAAATCCAAACACCCTTGTTAATAACTGTTATGAACTAGAGACTGAACAAACTGCTGAACCAACATGAAATAAAGATCAAATTAAGTCTAAATACCTTAATTAACACTAAATAAACAAGTAGGAACTAAAATTAAACACAGATATAGATTATGCATCAAACTTGAAAATCACTTACATGTGGTCCTATCCACAGTGGATTGCCAAAGAAACACAAGACCATTTACCTATTCTAAACCATAAAACAACCCAATATCAATCCAAATCCATGCACTGCATCCCCCTTTTCCATTTCCAAAACAAAATTCATCTCAGTTTGACTTTTGTTGACCATTTACTAAATTGCTAAAAACTGAGTTGTGAGCTTAACCAAAGCTATAATAAGCTTGAATAAGCTTATTTGAGATGAAGTTGAACTTCTTAAAGCTTGCAAATGAGAGTTTGAAACTGAGTTATGCAACAGTAGCATGAAACAAGGAACTTATATAAAAACTTGAATTGATAATCAAAAGCACAATACACTGATGTTTTAACTTAAATGAGATACAAATAAACTGAAACTACAACATTTTGGCTTAACTAGAACATTAATTTAAAAAAAACGACATTAAGAAAAATTATTAAAACTAACTCCCCCTTCCTCTATTCCTCTTGCTTCCTTTTTATACCCAAACTGTTTCTCCACTTGTTCTGAGCTTTTCCCACCTCTATTTGAGACCCTTGGATTAGTTGGAGTCATCTTGGCCCTTCATTTCATTTTGGCGGGAAAATGGGCTTTAGACAGTTGGAGGGATTGAGTGTTAGGAGGGGATGTAATTATTGTTTCTTGGATGTTTGGTGTGGGTGGAGTGATAAGGTGGAAAAGGTGTGAGCTGGGGGGCTGGTGTCTGAGTTGCAGGCATGGCAGGTGTAGGGGATGATAATGGGAGGGAAACCCGTGAGGGTCAAACGTGTTTGACTGGAGTTTAATAATAGGGGGGTCCAAAAGGTTATTGGCTGGGGTTCAAAAAGCTAATGGCAGGGGTCCATGGGTATTGACAGGGTCCAAAATAGGTTTAAAGGATTTAATAAAACAAGGACCTTAGTGTAATTTCTGAAAATCCAGGGACCAATGTTGCCAATATCTCAAAGTTGATCCAAGGGCTGAAATTGACAAGTGTCAATAGTACAAGGACCAAAGCAGACATTTTCAAATTTTCCAAGGACCATTTTTGCCAATTTTTAAACTTGGAGGACCAAACTTGTAATTTCTCAAAACTTTTGATATTTTTCACCAAAGGACTAAATTTGACAACTTATGATTTTAAAAGGACCTTTGGTGATTTTACTTTTGAAATTATGACTCAGGGACTATTTCTGACAATTTTAGAAACTTGGGGGACTGAAACTGCCAATTATGCAAATTTAGCTCATTTTTCATCTGATTTTAAACATTTTGCATCTGAAACATATAAAATACAATTTTGAGATATTTTCAGTATTTTGATGCATTTCTGAGCATTTTTAAACGTTTTGCAGTTCAGATTTGACTAAAAATGATGAGTATTTACACACTCATCAATCCCCCACACTAAACTATTGCTAGTCCCTAGCAATCTTTTGAGAAAAACTTAATGGATTTGAATCTCTTTACCAAAAGCCATTACTTCTGGAGTAGCCAAATGTTTCAGTTCAAGTAAGAACCATGGTACACCGATAACCATGTGATTTTGAGCAAACCACCAGCTTTCAACGGATTTGATTTGTCTTTACCAGAAGCCGTTTGCTCTGGACTAGCCAACTCTTAGATAAATTATCAATATTATATTTGGTGAGCTGATTACCAATTATGGTTTTTCCACTGCCTTTACCACAAGCCATAAACTTGCGGGCTAGCCAACTCTTCACTTTTTAGGATATGGTGAGCTGAATACCATACAATTTTGGGCAAATTGCAAGCCGTCAACGGATTTGAGATATCTTTACCAAGAGCCGTTTGCTCCTGGATTAGCCAATCCTTTTGTTTATTAGACAAGGCGGACTGATAACCATAAGATGAGTCAGTGTAAAACACTTACTCCAAAAAACATTTTGGCCAAAAACGGGGGAATTAGGCGGTATAATTACATGATAAAATTCGTGAGAATTCCCCCCCACACTTAGAAATGAATATTGCCCTCAATATTCAAAGTACCGGTTGTTATGCCGAAACTGAGAACGCAAAAGGGAAATACTACGGCCATTATTTTAAAGATTTTTATTTTATTTTATTTTATTTTTATTTTTATTTATTTTTTTGTATGTGAAAACTTATATATATAACATGTGGGGCAACTCCCTTACACTAGGGTGGTACACACGGGGTGAAAACCCATGTTCAGCTACTGTTTTTGATTACCGAGTCGCTAGCTTGACTCGACCCCGAATTAATTGGTTCATGGGGAAGCAAAGTGGAAGAAACAATCTCCATCGGACTTTCATTCAAGATGTTTGGATAAACATTTGAAGCACGTGAAAGTTCCACACCGATGAGATATATTCCCGGTTCAAGATAATGGTACATGGAAATGCCGGGATCAAAGATAATGTCTTCATTCCCGAAGGAGTGAAGAACAGGAGAAGTGACAGAATATATGAAGAAAAGAAAGAAAATCATGATAGAAATCATCACTAACTCTTCATCCTCAATAGGAGAATTCATAGTTTCATGAATCTCATCAGTTAAGCTTGCTTGATCAAGACATATTATGGGAGTGTCTAGATTAAAGTAGAAATTATCATACTCCGGCGGAGATATGATATGAGTGAGTTCATCTGAGAACTCCATGAAGGTGAATGAATCATATTCAGAATTGATATGAGTGGGTTCACTGGTGAACTCCTCCAATGTACATGATTCATAATCGGGAAGAGAATTACGAGAATGAAAAGTGGTACTGCCACTAATCTTCTCTCCCATATTATCAAAACAGAAGGCTTTCATTTCCGGAATAGAGTCATCGGAAAGAATGTCACTACCCTTAATGGGGATAGGAGATGAAATTGGTTTCTCTTTGAAAGCCTCGATTTTAGAAATGAGAAGACTGACATTCAGTAATGTTGCACGAAGTGCTTCATCTTTGATTTCAGTGTCAGTAACTTCATCATTCTCTTCTTCTAAGCTAACAAGCTCAGAAGGTAAATCTTCCACATAAGCGATGTCTCCACAAGATAACGAATCATCATCATCAGAATCGGAGAACATCTCAACATGATCTGTTGGGAAGACAAGAGGGGTAGGGATATCACACAAATGCTCGAGAATTCCCTGTGACTCTCTTGGGATTCGGACAAGGTTCTCAACACTAGACTTTATGAATTCGTCCGATTCCTTTTCAGGAACAGTGTCAAGATGCTCGTCCCCCATGCTCAGAGAGTGAGTGTGAACCTCGGGTGTGATAGCAGTTGTTTGAGATGGAATCTCAACTGCTGGGATATCAACTGACTGAGGGAGTTGAGAAATATTATCTTTAAAAGGATAAAAACTCTCCTCCTCATCATCATATAGAGCCGCCTTGAGAAATTGGGAACGCCTTAGAGCTGCATGCTCTAGGACTAATAATTCTTCCCTAGATTTACGGGCTTCTCGTTCTTCTCGTTCTTCGGCCAGCAATTCTCCTATGGTCTTTTCACCACTCACTTGATTCTTAAAGTTACTAATCATATCATCAAGTGTTTTCATTGTGGTTTCAAAATCTTGGGAGATTTCTTGAGATAACGGCTCAGGTGGAGTTTGAACCGTATGGTGCTGTGGAGGTCGAAAATTGTCAAACATGTGAGAGTCATGATTGTTACAAGGAAATGGATTCCCTATTTGACAATCAGAGCTGAAGTGGGGACCTCCACAGTACTCACAACAGTAAAACTGTTGAGTCTGGACTGGTGAATCATATGGATTTTGGTTATAACCAAAGTTCTGAGCATCACTGGAAAACTGTTCATAGACAAACGTGCTTCCAGATTGACACTCAAATACTTGGTGAGGACCTCCACAAAATTCACAGTAGTAATGTTGGTTATATGAAGATAAGTCGGGCTGTGGTGGGTAATTGGAAAAGTTTGAGGGGTCGTTAAATGAGTTCTGATTAGGATCATAATCAAATGAATTCCTCGAACCACAAAACAAACAACTCCCGTTATGAATATCATTACCACATTGTACACACGTACACCAACGACAGGGTGAACCAAAAAGAGGCTCACCACAACCGACGCAAGGAATAAACGATTGCATTTGAGAGTCATGAGAAGGAATCAGTTTATTCAAAGAATCAACAAAACCAACATGGTGATCCGAATGACTATCAAATCTCGAAGAACATTCTGAAAAATCCGGAGGTGGGACAAGTGGTGTGCTCTGAGAGCTAGCAATTTCCACCACTTCCGTTTTGGTCTCCGGTTCTTGAACGGGTTCATCGGGTTGTGGCGGATGGTCGGAAAAACTTGGAGAATCATCGAGAGAGTTATCAGATAATTCGCACCAATAACAATATTTGCTTGCACCCATCCTTCCACATTGCTTGCATAAACAATCCGGATTCTGACAACAGAGTTGATCCTCTTCCATACGGCTTTTGCAGTGGAAACAACGAGGATAATCGAACGTCTCCATGAGAATTAAACATGTAGAGGGTTAAAGAAATAGAATTAAACGGTTTTGAGGTTAAAGAAGAGTAGAATCAAACGGTACGAGGGGGTAAGAGAAATAGAATCATACGGATAAGAGGAATGAGAAGAGTATTTTTGGATTTTTGGAATTTTATAAGAAAATATAAACATATATAGATGGTATAAACAAGGAGTGAATATTCAAATCACTAATCTGCTAAATGGAAGATAATCAGCACAACTCCCCGGCAGCGGCGCCAAAAATTTGATCGGTTCCAATCCGTCAAGTTTTCTCACACAAACCAGCCACTTGTGAATGGCCGACCGTAAGGAACTTAAAACGGTTCAGAAACAAACTCAATGAAGATCAGTGGAGTATAGTGTTTCCCCGGGTCGTTATGTCCCAGCGAGCTATGCAATGGATCACCAAACGTATAGTGATCGAGAGATTTGAACGGATAAAGGGATTTGAATTATTATAACTACAGAAAAAGGGCATAAACTACAAGGGCTTAAATGCAAATTAAAGAGAATTAAAAAGATAAAAAATATTAAATAAACACTATCACTATATTTAAAATGATGTTTTTGTTTTTATGTTTTTATAAAACTTGAATTTAAAACTACGTAACGTACAAATGAAAAAGTGAAACTTACACAATATAAATCCTAAAAATATGAAAATAGCATTTTTACAAACCTAATGATAAAAGAAAATTATTAGAAAAAGAAATTTATTTTTATAACTATTTATCTATTTATTATTAATTAAAAACTATTTTTAACTATTTAATAATAACCTAAAATGCAAGAAATTATGAAATAAAGCTAGAAAAATAAAATTATGACTTGGAAAAATCTAAAATATCAAAAGAGAATTTTCAAAACTATTTTTATATTTTTCTGATTATTTTTCTATTTTCTAGGAATTAAAAACTAATTAAATTATTTAAAAATACAAATTTAACTAAGAAAAATTTGGAAAAATATTTTTTTGTCTTTTTATATTTATCTTAACTTAAGAAAAATGAAAAATTGTTTTTTTGAAACTTTTCTTAATTTTTTGTATTAAAAGCTAATTAAAAAGGATTAAAAACTGATTTTAATTAAGAAAAATAGTAAACTGACTTGGAAAAATCTGAAAATTTCAAGAAAAGTCTAAAATAATATTAGGAAACTAGGAAAAATGGAAAAACAGTAGGTTGTGTGGAGGAAAATGCAACTGCTACTGGAAGTGCTTATAAATAAGCACTTTGAATAAGCCAAACACCACAACTGATGACCAAACTGAAACAGAAGCTTCAATAAGCTAAAATAACTCTAAAGCAACTAGAAACAACAACCCATAACCTCTGGATTGCAAGATACCCAGATTTGATGAATTTGAATTCAAGTGCAAAAACAGTTTTGGGTACCTACTTGTAGCTTAAAAATAAGACACCTAATAAGATAGAAAATGGAAAACCAAAGTGGGAACCTCAAGAGGACCTGGCTAAGTGCTTAAATACCAAATTAGAGACCTAGACAAGCTCTAGAGAGCTCTGTGCAAGCTCTGCAAAACCTGCATAATCCCTGTGCAGATCAACGCCCTGCACAGGGCATTTATTCCCATTTTGACAAGCAATTTTGAAGGTTATAAAAAATTAACAAAAATCCACAAAAATCACCATAAGAAATTAGACCAACAGGAGATTTTAAAACCACAAGTTTCACTAAGATTGATTCAGAAATGAGCCCAAGAAAATTCATCCCATTTGGGCTAAAAACTGGTTTTTTTGCAATTTGACTTTTTAAGCAATCATGAAAAGTTGACTAACTTGAACTTTGATTTAGATTTAAGGACTTAAATTGATGTAATAAGGTTAAGTGAGACTACAGCAAGTTGTATTTATGAATTATGAACACAAAATAAGCTTTTGATTCTCCAAAAATCCAACAGTTAAGATCTTAAGACAGTTTAATGGAAAAGTTTACTTTGGTGGTTGCAGGCACAAGATAATGACAATAATAAGCATAAAACAGCTACACAAGCATGAGACAACAGATACCAAGCACTGAACTAGCCTCTAATGCAGTTTAAACTGTAAATCCAAACACCCTTGTTAATAACTGTTATGAACTAGAGACTGAACAAACTGCTGAACCAACATGAAATAAAGATCAAATTAAGTCTAAATACCTTAATTAACACTAAATAAACAAGTAGGAACTAAAATTAAACACAGATATAGATTATGCATCAAACTTGAAAATCACTTACATGTGGTCCTATCCACAGTGGATTGCCAAAGAAACACAAGACCATTTACCTATTCTAAACCATAAAACAACCCAATATCAATCCAAATCCATGCACTGCATCCCCCTTTTCCATTTCCAAAACCAAATTGATCTCAGTTTGACTTTTGTTGACCATTTACTAAATTGCTAAAAACTGAGTTGTGAGCTTAACCAAAGCTATAATAAGCTTGAATAAGCTTATTTGAGATGAAGTTGAACTTCTTAAAGCTTGCAAATGAGAGTTTGAAACTGAGTTATGCAACAGTAGCATGAAACAAGGAACTTATATAAAAACTTGAATTGATAATCAAAAGCACAATACACTGATGTTTTAACTTAAATGAGATACAAATAAACTGAAACTACAACATTTTGGCTTAACTAGAACATTAATTTAAAAAAAACGACATTAAGAAAAATTATTAAAACTAACTCCCCCTTCCTCTATTCCTCTTGCTTCCTTTTTATACCCAAACTGTTTCTCCACTTGTTCTGAGCTTTTCCCACCTCTATTTGAGACCCTTGGATTAGTTGGAGTCATCTTGGCCCTTCATTTCATTTTGGTGGGAAAATGGGCTTTTGACAGTTGGAGGGATTGAGTGTTAGGAGGGGATGTAATTATTGTTTCTTGGATGTTTGGTGTGGGTGGAGTGATAAGGTGGAAAAGGTGTGAGCTGGGGGGATGGTGTCTGAGTTGCAGGCATGGCAGGTGTAGGGGATGATAATGGGAGGGAAACCCGTGAGGGTCAAACGTGTTTGACTGGAGTTTAATAATAGGGGGGTCCAAAAGGTTATTGGCTGGGGTTCAAAAAGCTAATGGCAGGGGTCCATGGGTATTGACAGGGTCCAAAATAGGTTTAAAGGATTTAATAAAACAAGGACCTTAGTGTAATTTCTGAAAATTCAGAGACCAATGTTGCCAATATCTCAAAGTTGATCCAAGGGCTGAAATTGACAAGTGTCAATAGTACAAGGACCAAAGCTGACATTTTCAAATTTTCCAAGGACCATTTTTGCCAATTTTTAAACTTGGATGACCAAACTTGTAATTTCTCAAAACTTTTGATATTTTTCACCAAAGGACTAAATTTGACAACTTATGATTTTAAAAGAACCTTTGGTGATTTTACTTTTGAAATTATGACTCAGGGACTATTTCTGACAATTTTAGAAACTTGGGGGACTGAAACTGCCAATTATGCAAATTTAGCTCATTTTTCATCTGATTTTAAACATTTTGCATCTGAAACATATAAAATACAATTTTGAGATATTTTCAGTATTTGGATGCATTTCTGAGCATTTTTAAACGTTTTGCAGTTCAGATTTGACTAAAAATGATGAGTATTTACACACTCATCACTGTTCCTGAACTGGAGTCCCACAAGTGAGATAACACGATGTACCGAAGTACATCTAAAGTTCAGATGAGTCGCTGAGGTACACCGAAGCATCACCTCACGACTGTAGACCGTTTGAGACACACTATGCATAATCCACGGGGAGTTACCGAAGTGACCTGCTGTCAGGGCTGTTTGATGTTGACCCTGGCAGGAGTTTCCATTCAATCACTGAGGATCACATGTGAACCTCTCATAAATGTTCTCGACAGATTGCTAAGATCTGTGAAGGACACGATAATATATCACTTGCGTTCTTATTGTTGAACGACAAGCGATGAATTGTCAAGTGTACCTAAGAGATCTTTTGACGAATCTCGTGGCTCTAGACTCAATAGTGCACTTTGGTTTTCCTGAGCGGAGACTAGGGAGAGGGTCTCCTTCTTCAATACCAGCAATCTCTAAGAGAAAACCGATAGTTTACGTAGCGTTCCCTGTGAGAATGAAACAAGCTTCTGTTGGGAGAAACTTGAGTGGCTAAGAAGGTTTAGTGCATGCGTCACTGGGTTCATGACGACTTTTATCTTCAATACCGGTGTCATCTAGTGACGACCAGTAGCATATGAATTGAACCCGGTGTCTGCCCTAAGTTGAATAATCTGGAGGGCTATTTCTTTTCACCCTTTTCTTTGCATTTCCTTTTAATTCTTCAACTCCTTCTTTCTCCGATTCTCATTTTCTCCTTTTTATAATCATACCTAAGGACTTCTAAGTACTAACTATTTGTGATGTCCTTGGGTAGATCCCTCCGGCTCTGGCGGATCATAGGACGGTTATTCCTAACCTTAGTCACCTTATAACTCCATGACTAACCTATGTTGTCATAAAACCATTTTCCTGAAAATCTCTCAAAATGTTTGTGAATGAAAAACATTTTGTACCACTGTGAGAGTTTTATCTTTTAGCAGAAATTGTTGGATCTAAGACACTCTCCTTGTGTCAATGATATTTTGTATAATTGATGAGTGTCTAAATACTCATCATTTTTATACTGTTAGAATGCCAAAAACATCTGAAAACACTCAGAAATGCTTCAAAATGATAAAAATATCACAAACAAGTGTTTTATATGTTTTAAATGCAAAAACATCAAAATCTGATGAAAAACGTATTAAGTTTGCATAATTGGCAGTTTTAGTCCCCCAAGTTATAAAAATTGTCAAAATCAGTCCCTGGTAATTCAAAAACTTGTAAAATATCATTTTAGGTCCTTGGGATTCAAAAGTTGTTCAAAATAACCCTTTGAAGTTTAAAATCACAAAATTACAACTTTGGTCCCTCAACTTTGCAAAAGTGTCAAAAATAGTCCTTAAGGTTTTAAAAAGTGAAATTGATCAAAAATAAACCTTGTTCTATTTATAAATGATAAAAATGGTCCTTATGATAAACTTTTTGAGAAATTACAAGTTTAACCCTTCAAGTTTCAGAAAATTACATAATAGGTCCTTAAGGTTTAAAAAATGGAAATTATCAACTAAGGTCCTTGTACTAATCTTACTTGGCAGTTTTAGTCCTTATGAGAGCTTTGGAAAGTTGTCAATATCAGTCCTTGAAGAATTGGCAATTTACATTTTTAGTCCTTGTGGTTAACTAATCCTAACCTAAACCTATTAATTACCCTAGGCAAACCACAAATCGAATCAATTGGTGTTCCTGATTTTTACATTTAACGGTTAAGAAGTTCCTGACTATAACTGTTGAAAGGTTTCGAGAGTATTCCTGATTTTGACGGTTCATTCTAATCATGTTCCTGGAATCAACTATTAAAGGTAAAAAATTTGGAATTCCTGGATAATACATTAAAAGACTTTGAACTTCCCAATTTGAACATTAAAGAGTTTTTCAAATAGTATTCCTGGTAAAAATAGTAAATATTTATCTTGTTCCAAATAAAAACTAGTTAAAGTGAAAAATTTTGGAATTCCTGATAAAAACTGTGAAAACGTTTCAACTCCCTGGTTTCAACATTAAAACACTAAAATTTGAAGTTTCCCAATAAAACTTGTTGAAAACTTAGGGTTCCTGGATTTTACTATAAAATGTTCAAAAACTTAATGGTCCCTGACTAAAACT